>CM039507.1:27081499-27096599 GCA_022432975.1 Begonia masoniana | reverse complement strand
CCTAACAGTTACTGTCTGATCCCCCTGTTAGGATTGGGAATTGGACACTTTTCCCAACACCTCATCCTCTGTTCTCAATTAAGGGGCGAAAGCCCCTGAACGTTGTTTGATCATCATGCTCACATTTCCATTGAGTTTTCATGTAAATTCATTTTCGTAATCTTTCAAAACATGATGCATGACAACTGGAAATAAACATACAAACATACATAAATCCTACTGTTGTGATGTAGGCCCGAAGGCACAAACAAACTCTACTTACCTGGCTCCCTGGAAATCGCTCGGCTAAATGCTACTTCAGAAGCTCGCTCACCTAAAATCATAATAGTACATATATCAAACTTTAACTAAACATCACAGAATCAATACAGGAGTTTGAGGAAACCAAATTTGAAACCCCACAACTCGGGTATTCTCAATAGTCGCTTAGCCCGAACCTACTCTAAATCACAACATTCCTCGAAACTCCTCACATTGTACTCCCTCAGCTATCTAACTACTAAAATCGCAAGAAAACAAGGAGGGCTTACCTAGGTTTGAAGGAGACTCGGGCAGAGAATCGCCTAGAGATTTCTGCCGTTCGAGCTGAAGACCGAAAGGGAAAGAAAATGAGTAGTGGTGGCGGCTACTCTAAACTTTTTGCCTTAAATACCTTATCCACTTTCAAATTTGCCAATTACCCTTATGCCCTTACTTACTCATTCTTCAACCTAACCTACATTATACTAAAATTTCATTCATCGATTATACTTATAGATTTATCTGTTATTTTAAATTTTTAATTAAAGTCGGGTGTTACAAATGATGAATATGAACAATGACTATGAATGATGAATATGAACAATGACTATGAATGATGAATATGAACAATGACTATGAATGATGAACATGATCAATGATTATGATTGATGAATATGATCCATGACTATGAATGATGATTACGAGCAAAGACATGAACAAGAAAAGACTTATGAGCATGTGATTTTCCCAACTTACGCATTCATGCATCCATGTTAGTGTTGCATTCCTTACTAAGCATTAGGCTTATAGTTTAAACCTTATGATGTATGTGACGAGTTTTCAGGTGAGGAACTCAAGGTCAATGAAGATGTCTAAGCTTGGTTGCTGGAGGATGCTCAGTGTGACAGTGGAGACTGGATAGGCGATCAAGTTCTCTGGTTATACCCTTAGTAAGTCAGAGAAGTTTATGATAAACAGACGACTAAGTAGAATAGAGTTTTCTTATAAAATGAGATTCGGATTTTGAATGGTTTGACCTCAGAGTCTGTCAACGATTTTAAGGATTATTGAATGGTCTGTTTAGCTTAAGCCTTCCGCTATGTGTATCTTATATGAGATATGGTTTTCACTCATTAGAGTTTATAATTCCCAGGTTAAGGTTTGGGTGAATTGTAGTATCTCTGTTGGAATGAGGTTGTTTAATGATTATAGTGTTTTACTGTTGTAAGATAGAAGCTGGATGAGGCATTCATCCGGCTGACATCATCGGCAGGTGTCAAATGATAGGAATCGAACGATTGAGTCTTCCGGATGACGTCATCGGAAGATGTAGTATGTTCTTCATCAGCAGATGTAGAGTGTTAGCCATCGGATGATGAAAGTGTTATTTTGTCATCTAGCGATCGACAGATGAAGAGTGTTAGCCATCGGATGATGAAAGTGTTATTTTGTCGTCTAGCGATCGGCAGATGTAGAGTGTTAGCCATCGGATGATGAAAGTGTTATTTTGTCGTCTAGCGATCGGCAGATGTAGAGTGTTAGCCATCAGATGATGAAAGTGTTATTTTGTCGTCTAGCGATCGACAGATGTAGTATTTGAGCCATCGGATGATGGAAGTGCTATTTTGTCGTCTAGCGATCGGCAGATGTAGAGTGTTTAGCCATCGGACGATGTGAGGGTTTTCTTGTCGTTTAGTGACCGGGTCATGTTTTAATTATGCACGTGGGGAGCACATGTCCATCGGATGATGTTTCCCTATTTCACCGGGAGATGAAGTATATTTCCTCACCGAATGATGTAAGTAATAATTTGTCGTTTAGTGATCGGATGATATAGAGCTTGTAAGCCATCGATAGATGTTTTTAAATTGGTCACACGAGATGCACGTGATCGTCGGTCGATGCGAGTGTTCGCATCTGTCGATAGGTGGTTAAATGAGTCATGTGGGGTGCATGTGTCATCCGGATGACGCAATGTCTATCGGTTGTTGCATGCAGATCCATGCAACTTGTAAGTCGATTAGAAGCATGTACGAGGGACTAATTTTTCACCCATTAAGTTGAAGTCTTTAGGCCTGCTAGGTATACTGTTATTAGAGAAAAAAAAAAGAGAAGGAGAAAAGAGTTCAAAATGAGTTAAAGTTTTATGTAAAGTCAAGAATTTCGTGGCGATTCTCCCCGGGTCCTTACAGATTCATACTTCAAATATTATATGGTGATTTTTTTTTTTCTGTTGTCAAGGTCTATTGGATTAGATTTTTTTCCGTGACAAGAAGAATTATTTTTATACATTGGTTAGTATGTTACCTATCAAGAGAAGACTTTGAATTTTCAGTGAGACATCAAATGAAAAGTTATTGGTTGTTTAGGGTTGATTTTACGAATGACAAGCTGAAGAAGTAAACTGTTACAAAGAAGACACTGTGAGGGCCCGCGCTCCAATTTGTGGATTCTCGAGGTGGAAGAACGTATTAATGAGTATAATTAACTGAAAACTACTATCATCAATCATACACATTTAATGGGCTGCAATAAAATATGAAAAATCAACCGACAAATTATATACAACTCTGATTACTTATAAGACTTTATGTAAGTTTATTTTTACACAAGGATCATACTAAACAAAAATAATAGAAAAAGGTAAAATCTAAAGCACTTCTACATCTATATTGTGCTGTCATCAACCCAAATTTGACTTTGCACGAATTGTATTTACCTTTATCTCTCGAGCTGCTATCACCAAATCCTAAAAAGTTGAGAAAATACACATGGTGAGCTTTATAAGCCAATAAGAATCATAATCTAAAAATTAACTAAACTAAACTGATATCATATCTAATCATGTACTAACACGTCCCACATTGTTAGTTCTTACAATCCTCGCTACATTTTCAATATTGATCAACACTCATAAAACATCCCATGTTCTATTTGTAAACAAAATATTCTAAAGATTACTTATTAATGTTCAATTGTATAGTACACCCCTTTATGTAAGAAGTGCATTGTGTGTATGTATTAATGCTTAAACATATGACTCAGATAACCATAGTCTAACTATATTCTATTTTCTTAAATAATTTAATCTTCTCATCTATTTTTTTCTATTTGTGTAACACCCAAAAACTCCGGTAAGATTTAATTTCGTATTCAAAAATAAGTTTATGTTTTACATTATTATTGTGATGATTATGGAGTATTTGGAGAAAATCATACAATCTGCAAAAGGGTTAAATGATGTAATGATACGAACCAAGGAACGCCAAAAAATTTAAAGCTTCAATCAAAGATTTTTCAAGCATGGGTAAAGATTCATAAAGGAAGATGACACCTATGAAAGTGTAAAAGAAGAGTTTTTTAGTAAGAAATTACCAGTAGAAGTCAAATAGATATTTGGAGTACACCTTGTAAGTCAACAAAGTAAAAAACATGAAGTAGTACATGTAGCAAGATGTTCGGAGCACTGGAGGAGCATGCCGTGCGGCCAGCACGGTCATCCGTGTGTTTTTAATAGTCTTTGACGTTTTAGGGTTTCTAAATTTAATATTTTCAAACTTATTAGTGTTTCGTATATTTTTAGAGATATTTGAGCTATTTACCATTATTTTTAGGGTTTGTTTGAATCCTATTTAAATACCTATTTTCTACAAATTTATGCAATCAAAATATGTAAAATTAACCTTAAAAACACATTATTTCATTCGAAACTCGCGAGTTGTCCCCTCAGTTTATGTAGAATCTCTAAGGTAAGGCTAAACCTAATAGACTTCAACCTTCAAACAAGTAAACACATGAGTTTACATACTTGAGGGAGACGGTTAGAATTTTCATTATTTTTAGGGTTTCTCCATGAAAATTCTTCGATTATGATTCTTCTTCTCACTTTCTTTTATTACTATGCGATAACTCTATAGGTAGGGTAATTCAAAGCTAAAAGATACCTTTTGTAATGGTTTGAAATTTTAAGGATAAAAATTTATACAATTTCATATTTTTATAAATTAAGAAAATTAAATTATAACTAATCTAATTAGAATAAGATTAAAACTAATCTAATTTGGGTTAGATTAAAACTAATTGTGATTAAGGGATAATTAAGCTTGGTTATTTGGTAATTAACTAAGAAGTTAAGTGTAAAATTGTAAAATTTGAAGGATAAGTTAGATGAAATGGTAATTTTGCTTGGAAGCACTGTAGCAAAAATGTGGTAGGTGGCTGAAGAAGAGTGATTTACGTGGAAAGAGAGAGAGAGAGAGAGAGAGAGAGAGAGAGACAAGGGAGAACCGCAGGGAAAAGAGAGAGAAAGAGAGGGGAAAACGTGAAATACGTCAATTTGTCCTTTAGGAAAAGTTGTTCAGCTCAGTGAGAGGAACATTTTGGTGAAAAAATCGATATATTCGGTGGAGATTTTGAGGAAAAATGGTGGAACCGACAGACGATAAATATTTCTTACGATTAAAATAGTTAGATCGGACTTTATTACCTTGATAGGTGGAGATAGATTTTATTTCCGCTTGGATCTGGATAGGTTTAGATATTTTGGTGGATTTGGTTGATATGGATATATTGAAGTGTCTAAATTGATATCGTTTTTAACAAGTAAATGAATCAGATGTTGTTTTTACAAAATTTGAAAAGTGAATGATATATTTTTTATTTTTATAGAATATTGAAACGAAAGAATTTTGAAAACATTTAGTTATATTGAATTGAGCATATAGAATTTTAAATATCAAATTCATGGGTGAGTGCATGTGTAACACCCGGGATTTTTCCTAAACATGAGTTACCCTTGGATTAGTATATGTTTTGGGAGCCTAACATTGATCCTAGTATTATCCTAAGCAATTAAGTTAGTAGGAGGAGATTAGAGTGAAAACCATAGAATATAGTAGTATTGGTGTAAATTGTGTTTTTGTAGCACCCGGTTTCAATAAATCAAAATAAGTTATTAAACGGTGGTATATAATTTTTATGGTTAAAATTTAGTGAAATGTTGAATTAGGTTGTAAATGACCTAGGCAGGGGCAAGATGGTAATTGCGAATTATATTGTGGATAAGGTATTTAAGGAAAGGTTTAGTGAGGTTTAGCCGCCACTGTTCTATTACTCTTACCTCTGCAGCTCAAGCAGACTACCTCTGGGGCGATTTCCCCTCCGGTTTTCCCCCAACCAAGGTGAGTTTTGAATCAACTACTTGCCGTCTACTGCTAGGGTAGCTGAAGGATTGCAATGTATGATCTTCGATAAGCTGCGGGTGAGAGATTTGGGGTTTTGGGGTTTAGTGATGTATCGGGAATGCTTAATCAGTAGAGCCCCAAAGCTGCTTCCTTATGACTTCAGTAGTTAGATAAAGTTTAGTGGAGATCTAATCCATAATCTGTCAATGGTTTTAGGTGAGCATATTTTTGGAGTAGCATATAGCCGAGCGATTTCCAGGAGCCAGGTAAGTAAAGTAATGTGTGAGCCTTCGGGCCTACATCACAAAACAGTAGGTTTATGCATGTTTCAGTGTTTCTTTTCTTTAATGTCATGCATTAAGTTTTTGAAGAATTACGAAAATGAATTTATGTGCAAGGTTATGACGAGTATGAATTGAATGAAACAGAGTAGCTGTTAAGGGAAGTAATCCGCCCTTAACTGAGTAGAGGATTTATTACATTGGGAGAACCGATCCCACTCCCAAGGGAATTAAGGGATCTGTATTAGCTGTTAAGGGAAGTAATCCGCCCCTTAACTGAGTAGAGGATTTATTACATTAGGAGAAACCGATCCCACTCCCAGGGAAACTTAGGGATCAGACCAGTTTATGAGCGATGCACAACTGAGTTGAGAAAATTAGAAACTGCATGATCAGGGTTTATGTTTCAGCATACATTTCATTAATGCTTTACCTTGCTTAGCTTTAGGCTAATAGATGAGTTTTGTGATGTAGGTGTTGAGGATACAGCAGGTGATTTCCCTGAGAGCATAACCGAGTAGATGAGGTTGGTGGAGCACGGCTGTGCAACGGTCAGGCATCTGATGGGGCGGTTTGACTGGTGTCATTGACTAACAAAGATTAATTGACAGTATTTCAAATTTATTATACTGAGCTTTCATGACAGTAGAAATTTTAATGTTTTGGAATTCGCTTTTGAGTTTCTTTTCTGATAACGATATTCTGTTGGGATTTCAAGTTAGTACTTATGAGTTTCTAGTGACACAAAGGTTTGGATTGTCTCTGGTTAGTTTTAGCAAGAATGAGTTACTTGAAGTTTTCAAAAGTATTCTTAGTTTTCTCTGAATTTAGTATTCTGTTGGTTTATTACTGGATCTGCAAGTGAAGCGATTAGAGTTGTTGTTTTGCTCTCTACCGACAGATATCATCTGTCGGTAGATGTTGAGTAAATTTTAATTATATCGGGAGATGTCTCACGAAAAGCCAGCGAAGATGTTAAATTTTAAAGTCATCGGTAGAGGCTTAAGGAGGTTAAGTGATTAGCACGTGTCGGCAGATGTAGTCATTCATCGGAAGGTGTAGGAGAAACCGTTTGGCGTTTAGCGAGGGAAGGCGTGAGTCATATTGGTGTTACGGAAAGGAAAGGAGGTACGTGGGTTTGCTATGGAGAGATGAAAATGCGCTGACTGCATCGGAGATTGAGTATGTTAACTTCATCGGCAGATGAACGTGGTGTGTGAAGTAGTTACCATGATTCATCGGCAGAGATGAAGTTGTGTAGACGCTCGGCAGAAGCCTTTGGTTTTCGGCGTGCTCCTTCCGTGAATAGTCGTCGGCAAACGAGTTCAACTCCGTGACGTAATCGGCAGGGAACATGTTCCGTTTCTTCCGTGACTAGTCGTCGGCAGACGAGTTCAACTCGGACGTCATCGGCAGGAACCTCGTTCGTTCCTCCGGTTGACTTTGTCGTCCGGACGTTGAATTCGCGTTTGATCCCTGAGTAGTCAAAATCATTTAAACCTTATTTTCTCTTGACGAATACTTAAAAATTTCCATAATCTTGCCAAACAATAGGTAACAGCTAGTTAATCCCCATTGTAGTTTTAAATAATTTCCGCTGCAAAGTTTTCAAATGTTTGAACGTTAGAAATGTCAAATTTTGAATGTGACATGACGTTTTACATTATTCGAAAATTTTTTAGTTAGATCAAGTAATGAGTAGCGAACCGGGTTCAGAAACTCGGGGCGTACAGTAGGGTATCAGAGGCATCATGTAAACCGTTCAAAAGTACTCAGCAGTGCCAACGTTGCATGGAAGTTCTCCAACAACGGTAAGTGGTTTAGGTAGCTGTAGTTATAAAATGTGTATGAGAGTAGTTAACCCTGTGCAGGAAATTAGTAAAATGGCTAGGCGCCCAGGAAGACCCAAAAGAATACAAGAGGATACCCAGTCCTAGACGTGAGGAGGACTCTAGTGTAATTAGGCAGATGCAGAATAATGCGTCAAAGAGATATTGCTGCCCGTCAAACAATCTGATCAATTAGGGTGCTGTTGAATCGGGAAGCACAAGGAAAGTGCTAAACTCAGGTTCGAACAGTGACATATGGAGATGATTCGGAGGATGAGACCACCACATTTGATGGAATTCCTCCGATACAGTCATTGCGAGGGATGGCTTAGGAAGATTGAAAGTATGTCAGGTGTGCCAACATAGGAGAAGAAGAGAAATGGTCACATTGCAAACCTCGCATTGGTGGAGAAGCTCAGCTCTGTGGAGGACATAGAGACCACAACAGATGTGTTTTGACCATGCAATGTCACGATTCTTCAAAGACAGACATTTTCTACGGGAAGTAGTTCAATAGCACCATCCAACTGCAAAAGAAGTGGAGTTTCTGAACTTGAAGAGACAGGGTCTGGGGACGAAAGTTTTTTATAGTAGGCAGTTTGAGTCCTGTCAGGTTGCTGGACACTTGCTCACAAAGACGAGGATCAGGTGGTCAGTGTGTTGCATGGATGAAACCAGAATTTACCGAGGAGTTAAATTTTGCGGTATTTAAAGGTTTTTGGCGTTAAGTGAAGTAGTGGTCCACTGATTGGGAAGTGGAAGAGGCTGAAGGATGTGGCTGGAACAAGGGAAATCCACAAAGGTTTGTTCAACCACACAAACAGAGAGGGATGAAGAGGCCGAATGAAGGACCAGAATAGCCAAGATCAAGGAGGAAGGGACCGGATAGTCAGAAGTATCCCCAGTGTCCGAAGTGTCTGAAAAAGTCTTTGGGTGAATGCAGGTTTGGATCGGGGAAAGTGTTTCAAATGGCGATGAAGTGGGGAATGCTTTCAGAGGGTGGGGGGGAATTGCCCGAGACCTAGAGTCACTCGGTGTTGGTTCAACTGCGGCAACGGGTGGTCACTTAAAGAGACTGTCAGGCCTTGAAGAAGGCCCTGTGTGATTAAGCCAAGAATATTTCTCCCTGGTTAGCAAGGCGAAGTGATGAGCAGGCCTGCTGTGGTGTAAGGTACTATATGGTCAATTCACTGACCCGCTTTACATGATAGATTCTGGGCAACACTTCCATTCGTAGCAAAAAAAATTGAACATTTGTGATAAGTAGATGTAAAGCTTACCTCTATGTGCATGTAGTTTGATGTTGCCTTACCCTCTGTGTGAACATATGCCTCTTAAACCAAGTAATTCCGGATAGCAAGTATTGGTAGGGAACATGAATTTCCTTGCCGATATCATTATTATGGCCATAATGGGTTGATTAATCCTAGGAAGGATTGGTTGTTTAAACATTATGCACAATTGAGTGTAGGACGGAAAGTTAGTTTCCAACCCCTGGAATTTGAAACATTACCTTTAGGCCTCAAGGGAAGGTGAGGTGATGTCTGTGAGACTTCCATTAACACTAGACTACACTGGTAGAGGGTAGGTATTTGTGCTTTTAGCGGCGTTTGAGGACGCACGGCTTGTAGGAAAGGCAAATCCTAATGTCCTAAAATGTCACGAGGGGACCTCCTGAAGTGTTTTGAGAGACCTCTGGTTACCACCCGATAGTAGAGAAATCGATGTGTTGTAGATGTTACCCGGAGCGAGCTGGTGTCTAAAAAGCCATATAGAATAGCCACCAACAGAACTTAAAGAAGTTAAAGAAACAGTTGGACGGACTGTGGAGAAGGGATTCATACGACCAAGCTTCTCACCGGGGTTGCACCTGTCCTCTGTGTCAAAAAGAAGGAAGGATCAATGCGTTATGTGACATTGATATAGAGAATTGCATCAAGTTAAATGTCAAGGAATAAGTACCCTCTACCGAGGAGTGACGGACTTTTTGACCAACTTAAGGGCCTTGCGAGAGTTTTCTCTAAGATGACTTAAGGTCGGTTTAGACCATTGAAGGTTAAATCCGAAAGCCATCCACTAAGACGCTTTCGGACAAGGTATGGACACTATGAGGTGTGGTTATTGTCTGTTGGTTGAAAAAGCACAGCAGGCCTTCATGATCTCATTGAAGCGGGTGTTTCGTGAGTATTTAGATACGTTTGTTATGTATTCATTTGATGATCCTAATCTACTCTAAACTGAGGACGAGCATGCAAGGCATTTGGGTTGGGTTGGAGTACTAAGCAGCACAAACTTTATGCGAAGTTTTTCCAAGTGGAATTGGGTGGACAGAGTTCACTTCTGGTCACGTGATCGCTGTGATGGAAATCGCGATCAGCACAAGTTCAGAGTTAAGGAAATGGCCCCAACTTAAAAGAAGCTTACAGATATCAGGAGCTTTCGTGGACTAGCAGGCGTACTCAGAAAGTTCATTGAGGGAGTTTTCGAAGATTGCCACACCCCTCACTATGTTAACAAGGAAAAATGTAAAAGTATTATGGGATCTGATAAGGTGAGTTCAGTTTCAAAACTTAAAAGCCGAAATGTTGGACAATGCATCCTATACTAACCCTTCCGTTGAAAATGGTAAGTTAGTATTTATGCGATGCTTCCAAAAGTGGACCTGCTCTGTTTGTGTTTTGAGTGCAAGAACGGAAAAGTTATGCTTATGCATCTCGGCATAAAAGTGAACGAGAAGAATTATCCTATCTATGACTTAGAATTAGCTTGCAGTGGTGTTTGCATTAAAGATTGGAGGCCTCCTGTGGGACAAACTTGCGAATATTTTCAGATCATAAGGTTCTGAGTACTGTTCACACAGAAGGAGCAAAACATGAGGCAAGTAGTGGGTGGAGGCATTCGTAAAAGACTATGACTTGAGATAAAGTATAATCCCGGCAAAGGCAATGTGTGGCAGACGCGTTTGGCAGGGTGACTCCACGGTTTCTACGTTGATTCTAGACATTAACGATAGCCGTAGAGACTGAATTCCTAAGGTTGTTAACCTGAACGCAGTATCTAGCGTGTCAGCCAGCTTGCGGCCATACTGTGGGCCTATTATTTGGGGAGAATAAAGGACGGTCAAATGGAAGAGCTGAATGCAATAAGATTAAGCTGTTGTACATCGATTCTTTATTTCTTTCAAGACAGATTCAACTGTAGGTGATGGAAATCCTTAAGTTAGAAATAGATGGTTTGTTCAGGCTATGTCGAGCTCGAAATGAAATTCTACTCGAGGCGCATTCTTCTAGACTCTCTATTAATTCCTGGAAGTTAGTACTAAGCTGTACAGAGATCGCAAGCAGGCATTTTGGTGGCCAAGTATGAAAAGATGTGTGGCGGAGTACGTGGGTCATGTTTGGTCTGCAAGGAGGTTGCAAAGCTGAACATCAGAGGCCTGAAGGCACATTGAACCTTACCGTTCGGGAGGAAGTGGGAACAAGTGACAATGGATTTGGTTACAGGATTTGCCTAGAACAGCAAAAGGACCCGATTGCAATTTGGGTAATTAGTTGAGCTTTGACCAAATCGCCTATTTCGCCTAGTAAGATAACATATTCGCTGGAATCAACTATCAGAAGTTGTATGGCAAGAGATAATTAGATTGCATGGAGTCAAAGCACTATAAGTTCAGACAGACCTAGATGTAAATCTAAGTTTTGAGAGTTTTCATAAGGCTGGGAAGCCAAATTAACTGTAGCACAGCCTTTCAACCTCAAACAGATGGACAATCCGAAGAGACTATTCAGACCTTAGAGGATATGCTGCCGAGCGTGCATATTAGATTTCAAGGATCTGGGACGTAAGATTTACCATTGGTAGAGGTTCTCTTACAAACAACCGTTTTCCGGGCGACAATAGGAATGGCACCGTAGGAGGCATTATATGGACGAAAAATGCAGATCCCTTTGTACTGGGGAGAGGAAGTTGGTGAAGCACAACTACTAGGCCTGCTACGTGCAGCAAACAGTGGAGAAGATTGCCATCATCCGACAGAGAATTTGACAGCCAAAGCGAAAGGAAAAAAAAGATATGCAGAAAGAGGAGAAGAGAAAACTGGAATTTGAAGTAGAGGAGGAAGTTCCTAAGGTGTACCTTCAAAGGAGTCGGAGATTTGGAAAAGAGAAAAAAGAGGAAAAGTGAACCCAGATTTATTGGGACCGTTAACTATCCTGAAGGAGTTGGGTGAAAGCAGCCTATCAATTACAGCTCCAGCTTCGAGAAGAATACCATGATGTGTTGTTTCAATGTCTCTATGTTAAAGAAGTGTATACGGATCCAACTAAATGCGTTGAACTAGCAGAACATTGAGATTCAACCACACTCACTTAATGAGAAAAGCCAGTAAAGAGATGTCTCGATTATGCAGTGAGGGTTGCGCAACCAAAGAAGTTGCCACTAGGGAAAGTCTTATGGCACAACCAGAAACTTGGGGAGAAACTGGGAAACGCAGGCAAGACATGTGGATCAACATTCCGGGAGTTATCCAGGTACTAAATTTTTGAGGGACCAATTCCTTAAGGAGGGTAGATTGTAGCACCCGGTTCAATAAATTCCAAAATAAGTATTAAACGGTGTATATAATTTTTATGGTAAATTTAGTGAAATGTTGATTAGGTTGGTAAATGGACTAGGCAGGGTCAAGAGGTAATTAGGAATTATATGTGGGAAAGAGTATTTTAAGGAAAAGGGTAGTGAGGGTTTAGCCGCCCCACTGTTCTATTACTCTTACCCTAGCTCAAGCAGACTACCTTTGGGCGATTTCCCCTCCGGTTTTCCCCACCAAGGTGAGTTTTGAATCAAAGACTTGCGTTCTTGCTAGGGTAGCGGAAAAGGATTGCAATGTATGTCTCGTGATAAGCTGCGGGTGAGCGAGTTGGGTTTTTGGGGTTTAGGATGTAGCGGGAAGGCTCATCAATAGTAAGCCCAAAACTGGCTTCTTAGACTTCAGTAAGTATTAGATAAAGTTTAGTGGAGATCTAATCCAAATTGTCAATGGTTTTAGGGGAGCATATGTTTGGATAGCAGAAGCCCCGAGCGATTTTCCATGGAGCAAGGTAAGTAAAGAATGTTATAGCCTTCGGGCCGCATCACAAACCAGGTAGGTTAAGGCATGTTTCAGTGTTCTTTTCTTTAGTCAGCAGTAAGTTTTGACGAATACGAAAATGAACTTTATGTGCAAGTTATGACGAGTATGATTGAAGGAAACGAGTAGCTGTTAAGGGAAGTAATCCGCCCCTTAACTGAGAGAGGATTTAGTACATTGGGAGAAGAACCGATCCCATAAAAGGGAATTAAGGGATCTGTATTAGCTGTTAAGGGAAGTAATCCGCCCCGTAACTGAGTAGAGGATTTATTACATTAGGAGAACCGATCCCACCCAAGGGATTACCGGGACAGACAGTTTTATGAGCATGCACAAACTGAGTTGAGGCAAAATTAGAAGAAACTGCACTGCTTCAGCGGTTAGGGTTTCAGCATACATTTCATTAATGCTTAATTGCTTAGCATTAGGCTAATAGATGAGTGGTGTGCTGTAGGTGTTGGGATACAGCAGGTGATTTTCCCTGAGAGCATAAAGAGTAGATGAGGTTGGTGGAGCAAGGCTGCTGTGCACGGTCAGGCATTGCGGGCGTTGACTGGTGTCATTACTAACAAAGATGAATTGACAGTTTTCAAATTTATTATATGAGCTTTCAGCAGTAGAATTTTAATGTTTTGGAATTCGCTTTGAGTTTCTTTTCTGAGAACGCATTTTCTGTTGGGATTTCAAGTTAAGTACTTATGAGTTCTAGTGACACAAAGGTTGGGAATTGTCTATGGTAGTTTTTCGCAAGATGAGTACTTGGAAGTTTTCAAAAATATTCTGTTTCTCGGAATTTAGTATTCTGTTGATTACTGGATCTGCAAGTGAACGCGATGAGAGTTGTTGTTTGCCTCTATCGACAGATGAACCATATGTCGGGATGTTGAGTAATTTTAACTTTCTACGGAAGATGTCTTCAGAAAAGCCATCGGAGAATGTAAATTAAAGTCGTCAGTAGCTGCTTTAAGGAGTTACGGGTTAGTACGTGATCGGCAGATGTAGTCCATTCCATAGAAGGTTGTAAAGAACCGCCTTGTGTCGTTTAGGAATCGGAAGGCGTGAGTCTATTGTTGTATCGGAAGATGAGTGGTTGTCTATTGAGAGAGAAAGTGCGCTGATTCATCGGCAGAGAAGTTATGTTCACTTCATCGGCAGATGAAGTTAGGAGAATTTCGGTATTTTGGATTTTGATGTTTAGGGTTAGTTTAGTGGTTGCAGAAAAAGATCAATATCCTTCGATTTGGTTGTGTGATACTAAGTGATTTTCCATTAATACGTAGGTGACGAGGTGAACAATTGACCGACTGAGTCAGGAATACGAGCACGTACGGGAATCCCAGGTAGTAGCGGGTGGGGACGTGTGTGCGTTTTTGTCTTTGAGCCTACACCATGAACGGTAGATTTTGATTGTTTAGGTGTGTTTGTGGTGTTTGAGCATTTTCTGGCACCTGCATCATATTTTGAACAACGAAGAAAAAAAAAACGAGTTTTGAGCAAGTTATGAGGTTTGAGGATGAAACGTAAAAATATAATAAGAAAAAAAACTGGCAACATGGTCTCGAGAGAGCTGCTTTGTCGGGATTAAGTGCTTGTGGGTAGCACCCTGAGAGGGCTTCTACGAGAGATGCACTGCTTAAAATAAAGTAATGTGTCGTGAGTATGAACGCCTCTAGGTAACGTGACTAGATGAGAGGCACCAAGGGTTTATGATCGATGTGGGAGGAGAATGTGTTGGTCGTCCTGTGAGCGTGGCTTTTGGATGTGTGCCTAGATCTGGCTCTTCTGGTCAAGGTTGTTGCTTGTGACCCATCCTAGACAGGAGAGGATGTGTGCCTCTTGATCCATGACGGTTAAGTGAAAGATTATTGAAACAAAAACGGAAACGAGCGAACAAAACAAAAACTGGGTTAGAAAATGCTGGGTTATGGGTTATTTTGCATGTTTTTAACTTCATATTCCCTACTTGCTAAGCATTAGGTTACTTTTGTTTCTATGTGTGGTTAGACGAGCTTTCAGGTGAGCCTCCTATGAGCAAGGCCCAGGACAGGACGAGTGGCGATGCATTGGTTGCCGGTGCGGGCAGCTGTGGGGGTGCCTTGGACCATGACTTGAGGTGTGAGGTGTGGGAAGTTTTGAGGGATTTGGATTGTAAATGATTAGGAGGACTTAAAACTCGTTTGGTGGTAATGTAGGGATTTTGTGGTATAATGATGTGGTTTTCAATTTTTGTGGTTTTTTAAATAATCAAAAGGTGATGATGAGGCTCGAATTTTAAAAATAAATATTAAGACGGTAAGAGCCATGATGACAAAGAACAGGTGGTCGGGACGGTGCTGTGGCGACGGGGGTGTTTTGGCTTGAAGATCGAGGTTGTGAGTGATGGATGTCGAATGGATGTGAGTTGGTCTATTGGTTAATAGGTCTACGCGTAGATTGTTTATG